>JAYMYS010000120.1:35000-37500 GCA_037954015.1 Psophocarpus tetragonolobus | reverse complement strand
CTACATCCATCTCACTTGACCGAGGAGCGGCCAAGATTCCACATTCATGAAGAATGATGTTAGGCACAGGACTGTGGATTTCGCCACAGCCCTGTGAATTTCATAAGCCGTCCCCATAATAAATATAGCATCGGAGAACCAATGCTTTGTTTTCAAGATGTGCCCAGCCAGGACACACCCCTACATTCGCCTACTCAACCAAGATCGGCCAAGATTTCGCGTTGTTGTGCATCGAGGAAACCCCGTTGGCACCAACACGTTGCATTCAGGGCATGACCGACAAGCGATGCCCCTACATCCTCCTCACTTGACTGGGACCAGCCAAGGTTCCGTGTTCACAAAGGAACAACGTTGGTCTTGGGGCGGGCGAACCACACACCCCAAAGCGCCTCAAGAAAATCCCAGGGTCCAGGGGGCGTGAGGCGCTCCACCCCCCGTGAAAGCCACGTCGGCAATGCCAACGAGTTGTCTTCAGATTGTGGCTTGGTCGGCCACAACCCTACATCCACCTACTTGACCGGGATCAGCCAAGATTTCGCATTTTAGTGTGCTTGGAGGAGACCTCGTAGGCACCAATGCGTTGTTTTCAGGGCATTTCCAACAAAGAAAAACCCCTACATCCATCTCACTTGACCGAGGAGCGGCCAAGATTCCACATTCACGAAGAATGATGTTAGGCACAGGACTGTGGATTTCGCCACAGCCCTGTGAATTTCATAAGCCGTCCCCAAAATATATAGCATCGGAGAACCAATGCTTTGTTTTCAAGATGTGCCCAGCCAGGACACACCCCTACATTCGCCTACTCAACCAAGATCGGCCAAGATTTCGCGTTGTTGTGCATCGAGGAGACCCCGTTGGCACCAACACGTTGCATTCAGGGCATGACCGACAAGCGATGCCCCTACATCCTCCACACTTGACTGGGACCAGCCAAGGTTCCGTGTTCACAAAGGAACAACGTTGGTCTTGGGGCGGGCGAACCACACACCCCAAAGCGCCTCAAGAAAATCCCAGGGTCCAGGGGGCGTGAGGCGCTCCACCCCCCGTGAAAGCCACGTCGGCAATGCCAACGAGTTGTCTTCAGATTGTGGCTTGGTCGGCCACAACCCTACATCCACCTACTTGACCGGGATCAGCCAAGATTTCGCATTTTAAGGTGCTTGGAGGAGACCTCGTAGGCACCAATGCGTTGTTTTCAGGGCATTTCCAACAAAGAAAAACCCCTACATCCATCTCACTTGACCGAGGAGCGGCCAAGATTCCACATTCATGAAGAATGATGTTAGGCACACGGCTGTGGATTTCGCCACAGCCCCGTGGATTTCATAAGCCGTCCCCAAAATATATAGCATCGGAGAACCAATGCTTTGTTTTCAAGATGTGCCCAGCCAGGACACACCCCTACATTCGCCTACTCAACCAAGATCAGCCAAGATTTCGCGTTGTTGTGCATCGAGGAGACCCCGTTGGCACCAACACGTTGCATTCAGGGCATGACCGACAAGCGATGCCCCTACATCCTCCACACTTGACTGGGACCAGCCAAGGTTCCGTGTTCACAAAGGAACAACGTTGGTCTTGGGGCGGGCGAACCACACACCCCAAAGCGCCTCAAGAAAATCCCAGGGTCCAGGGGGCGTGAGGCGCTCCACCCCCCGTGAAAGCCACGTCGGCAATGCCAACGAGTTGTCTTCAGATTGTGGCTTGGTCGGCCACAACCCTACATCCACCTACTTGACCGGGATCAGCCAAGATTTCGCATTTTAAGGTGCTTGGAGGAGACCTCGTAGGCATCAATGCGTTGTTTTCAGGGCATTTCCAACAAAGAAAAACCCCTACATCCATCTCACTTGACCGAGGAGCTGCCAAGATTCCACATTCATGAAGAATGATGTTAGCCACAGGGCTGTGGATTTCCCCACAGGGCTGTGGATTTCGCCACGCCCACCCCGAACTCGGCCGGCAACGACCAAGATTTCCCACGATCATGTGCGTAAAAGCATCACGTGGTTGTGTTGAGGCGCGCCCAAGGCAGCCACAACGCACCTCAGAAAAATCGAGTTAGGGTCCAGGGGGGTGTGAGGTGATGCACCCCCCCTATATATAGTTAATATGCCATTTCCAAATTTGTAGAAACAGATAACCTTTTTCCCAGCAGACATAAGTTTTCTAATTTGGCAATAACTTGATCTAGAGATCGAATTTTCATGAGATTTTTTGCAGACATGCTAAGAAAAATGCAAGGATGAGTTCTGGAAAGTATGAACAATTTTTGCCCAGCAGATTATTTTTTATTATTTTTTAATTGACGAAACTTGAAAAATTCAAAAAAAATAGCTAGAGGATGAATTTTGATTCGATTTTTTTCACAAAATCCCATAATAATACATACAATATGTTTGTAAAGTATCGTTGAATTTTGACAAGTTTTGCTTTATGAAATAAAAAATGGATTTCCCACACCCCTGTGGTTGTTTCCACACCCCTGTGGGAAAAA
>JAYMYS010000120.1:22500-25000 GCA_037954015.1 Psophocarpus tetragonolobus | reverse complement strand
TCCTCCTCACTTGACTGGGACCAGCCAAGGTTCCGTGTTCACAAAGGAACAACGTTGGTCTTGGGGCGGGCGAACCACACACCCCAAAGCGCCTCAAGAAAATCCCAGGGTCCAGGGGGCGTGAGGCGCTCCACCCCCCGTGAAAGCCACGTCGGCAATGCCAACGAGTTGTCTTCAGATTGTGG
This sequence comes from Psophocarpus tetragonolobus, assembly GCA_037954015.1. NCBI lineage: Eukaryota > Viridiplantae > Streptophyta > Magnoliopsida > Fabales > Fabaceae > Psophocarpus > Psophocarpus tetragonolobus. Next base: position 24,815 of record JAYMYS010000120.1, on the reverse strand, counting down.
CTTGGTCGGCCACAACCCTACATCCACCTACTTGACCGGGATCAGCCAAGATTTCGCATTTTAGTGTGCTTGGAGGAGACCTCTTAGGCACAAATGCGTTGTTTTCAGGGCATTTCCAACAAAGAAAAACCCCTACATCCATCTCACTTGACCGAGGAGCGGCCAAGATTCCACATTCATGAAGAATGATGTTAGGCACAGGACTGTGGATTTCGCCACAGCCCTGTGAATTTCATAAGCCGTCCCCATAATAAATATAGCATCGGAGAACCAATGCTTTGTTTTCAAGATGTGCCCAGCCAGGACACACCCCTACATTCGCCTACTCAACCAAGATCGGCCAAGATTTCGCGTTGTTGTGCATCGAGGAAACCCCGTTGGCACCAACACGTTGCATTCAGGGCATGACCGACAAGCGATGCCCCTACATCCTCCTCACTTGACTGGGACCAGCCAAGGTTCCGTGTTCACAAAGGAACAACGTTGGTCTTGGGGCAGGCGAACCACACACCCCAAAGCGCCTCAAGAAAATCCCAGGGTCCAGGGGGCGTGAGGCGCTCCACCCCCCGTGAAAGCCACGTCGGCAATGCCAACGAGTTGTCTTCAGATTGTGGCTTGGTCGGCCACAACCCTACATCCACCTACTTGACCGGGATCAGCCAAGATTTGGCATTTTAGTGTGCTTGGAGGAGACCTCTTAGGCACAAATGCGTTGTTTTCAGGGCATTTCCAACAAAGAAAAACCCCTACATCCATCTCACTTGACCGAGGAGCGGCCAAGATTCCACATTCATGAAGAATGATGTTAGGCACAGGACTGTGGATTTCGCCACAGCCCTGTGAATTTCATAAGCCGTCCCCATAATAAATATAGCATCGGAGAACCAATGCTTTGTTTTCAAGATGTGCCCAGCCAGGACACACCCCTACATTCGCCTACTCAACCAAGATCGGCCAAGATTTCGCGTTGTTGTGCATCGAGGAAACCCCGTTGGCACCAACACGTTGCATTCAGGGCATGACCGACAAGCGATGCCCCTACATCCTCCTCACTTGACTGGGACCAGCCAAGGTTCCGTGTTCACAAAGGAACAACGTTGGTCTTGGGGCGGGCGAACCACACACCCCAAAGCGCCTCAAGAAAATCCCAGGGTCCAGGGGGCGTGAGGCGCTCCACCCCCCGTGAAAGCCACGTCGGCAATGCCAACGAGTTGTCTTCAGATTGTGGCTTGGTCGGCCACAACCCTACATCCACCTACTTGACCGGGATCAGCCAAGATTTCGCATTTTAGTGTGCTTGGAGGAGACCTCGTAGGCACCAATGCGTTGTTTTCAGGGCATTTCCAACAAAGAAAAACCCCTACATCCATCTCACTTGACCGAGGAGCGGCCAAGATTCCACATTCACGAAGAATGATGTTAGGCACAGGACTGTGGATTTCGCCACAGCCCTGTGAATTTCATAAGCCGTCCCCAAAATATATAGCATCGGAGAACCAATGCTTTGTTTTCAAGATGTGCCCAGCCAGGACACACCCCTACATTCGCCTACTCAACCAAGATCGGCCAAGATTTCGCGTTGTTGTGCATCGAGGAGACCCCGTTGGCACCAACACGTTGCATTCAGGGCATGACCGACAAGCGATGCCCCTACATCCTCCACACTTGACTGGGACCAGCCAAGGTTCCGTGTTCACAAAGGAACAACGTTGGTCTTGGGGCGGGCGAACCACACACCCCAAAGCGCCTCAAGAAAATCCCAGGGTCCAGGGGGCGTGAGGCGCTCCACCCCCCGTGAAAGCCACGTCGGCAATGCCAACGAGTTGTCTTCAGATTGTGGCTTGGTCGGCCACAACCCTACATCCACCTACTTGACCGGGATCAGCCAAGATTTCGCATTTTAAGGTGCTTGGAGGAGACCTCGTAGGCACCAATGCGTTGTTTTCAGGGCATTTCCAACAAAGAAAAACCCCTACATCCATCTCACTTGACCGAGGAGCGGCCAAGATTCCACATTCATGAAGAATGATGTTAGGCACACGGCTGTGGATTTCGCCACAGCCCCGTGGATTTCATAAGCCGTCCCCAAAATATATAGCATCGGAGAACCAATGCTTTGTTTTCAAGATGTGCCCAGCCAGGACACACCCCTACATTCGCCTACTCAACCAAGATCAGCCAAGATTTCGCGTTGTTGTGCATCGAGGAGACCCCGTTGGCACCAACACGTTGCATTCAGGGCATGACCGACAAGCGATGCCCCTACATCCTCCACACTTGACTGGGACCAGCCAAGGTTCCGTGTTCACAAAGGA
>JAYMYS010000120.1:7500-12500 GCA_037954015.1 Psophocarpus tetragonolobus | reverse complement strand
CCTCTTAGGCACAAATGCGTTGTTTTCAGGGCATTTCCAACAAAGAAAAACCCCTACATCCATCTCACTTGACCGAGGAGCGGCCAAGATTCCACATTCATGAAGAATGATGTTAGGCACAGGACTGTGGATTTCGCCACAGCCCTGTGAATTTCATAAGCCGTCCCCATAATAAATATAACATCGGAGAACCAATGCTTTGTTTTCAAGATGTGCCCAGCCAGGACACACCCCTACATTCGCCTACTCAACCAAGATCGGCCAAGATTTCGCGTTGTTGTGCATCGAGGAAACCCCGTTGGCACCAACACGTTGCATTCAGGGCATGACCGACAAGCGATGCCCCTACATCCTCCTCACTTGACTGGGACCAGCCAAGGTTCCGTGTTCACAAAGGAACAACGTTGGTCTTGGGGCGGGCGAACCACACACCCCAAAGCGCCTCAAGAAAATCCCAGGGTCCAGGGGGCGTGAGGCGCTCCACCCCCCGTGAAAGCCACGTCGGCAATGCCAACGAGTTGTCTTCAGATTGTGGCTTGGTCGGCCACAACCCTACATCCACCTACTTGACCGGGATCAGCCAAGATTTCGCATTTTAGTGTGCTTGGAGGAGACCTCTTAGGCACAAATGCGTTGTTTTCAGGGCATTTCCAACAAAGAAAAACCCCTACATCCATCTCACTTGACCGAGGAGCGGCCAAGATTCCACATTCATGAAGAATGATGTTAGGCACAGGACTGTGGATTTCGCCACAGCCCTGTGAATTTCATAAGCCGTCCCCATAATAAATATAGCATCGGAGAACCAATGCTTTGTTTTCAAGATGTGCCCAGCCAGGACACACCCCTACATTCGCCTACTCAACCAAGATCGGCCAAGATTTCGCGTTGTTGTGCATCGAGGAAACCCCGTTGGCACCAACACGTTGCATTCAGGGCATGACCGACAAGCGATGCCCCTACATCCTCCTCACTTGACTGGGACCAGCCAAGGTTCCGTGTTCACAAAGGAACAACGTTGGTCTTGGGGCGGGCGAACCACACACCCCAAAGCGCCTCAAGAAAATCCCAGGGTCCAGGGGGCGTGAGGCGCTCCACCCCCCGTGAAAGCCACGTCGGCAATGCCAACGAGTTGTCTTCAGATTGTGGCTTGGTCGGCCACAACCCTACATCCACCTACTTGACCGGGATCAGCCAAGATTTCGCATTTTAGTGTGCTTGGAGGAGACCTCTTAGGCACAAATGCGTTGTTTTCAGGGCATTTCCAACAAAGAAAAACCCCTACATCCATCTCACTTGACCGAGGAGCGGCCAAGATTCCACATTCATGAAGAATGATGTTAGGCACAGGACTGTGGATTTCGCCACAGCCCTGTGAATTTCATAAGCCGTCCCCATAATAAATATAGCATCGGAGAACCAATGCTTTGTTTTCAAGATGTGCCCAGCCAGGACACACCCCTACATTCGCCTACTCAACCAAGATCGGCCAAGATTTCGCGTTGTTGTGCATCGAGGAAACCCCGTTGGCACCAACACGTTGCATTCAGGGCATGACCGACAAGCGATGCCCCTACATCCTCCTCACTTGACTGGGACCAGCCAAGGTTCCGTGTTCACAAAGGAACAACGTTGGTCTTGGGGCGGGCGAACCACACACCCCAAAGCGCCTCAAGAAAATCCCAGGGTCCAGGGGGCGTGAGGCGCTCCACCCCCCGTGAAAGCCACGTCGGCAATGCCAACGAGTTGTCTTCAGATTGTGGCTTGGTCGGCCACAACCCTACATCCACCTACTTGACCGGGATCAGCCAAGATTTCGCATTTTAGTGTGCTTGGAGGAGACCTCTTAGGCACAAATGCGTTGTTTTCAGGGCATTTCCAACAAAGAAAAACCCCTACATCCATCTCACTTGACCGAGGAGCGGCCAAGATTCCACATTCATGAAGAATGATGTTAGGCACAGGACTGTGGATTTCGCCACAGCCCTGTGAATTTCATAAGCCGTCCCCATAATAAATATAGCATCGGAGAACCAATGCTTTGTTTTCAAGATGTGCCCAGCCAGGACACACCCCTACATTCGCCTACTCAACCAAGATCGGCCAAGATTTCGCGTTGTTGTGCATCGAGGAAACCCCGTTGGCACCAACACGTTGCATTCAGGGCATGACCGACAAGCGATGCCCCTACATCCTCCTCACTTGACTGGGACCAGCCAAGGTTCCGTGTTCACAAAGGAACAACGTTGGTCTTGGGGCGGGCGAACCACACACCCCAAAGCGCCTCAAGAAAATCCCAGGGTCCAGGGGGCGTGAGGCGCTCCACCCCCCGTGAAAGCCACGTCGGCAATGCCAACGAGTTGTCTTCAGATTGTGGCTTGGTCGGCCACAACCCTACATCCACCTACTTGACCGGGATCAGCCAAGATTTCGCATTTTAGTGTGCTTGGAGGAGACCTCTTAGGCACAAATGCGTTGTTTTCAGGGCATTTCCAACAAAGAAAAACCCCTACATCCATCTCACTTGACCGAGGAGCGGCCAAGATTCCACATTCATGAAGAATGATGTTAGGCACAGGACTGTGGATTTCGCCACAGCCCTGTGAATTTCATAAGCCGTCCCCATAATAAATATAGCATCGGAGAACCAATGCTTTGTTTTCAAGATGTGCCCAGCCAGGACACACCCCTACATTCGCCTACTCAACCAAGATCGGCCAAGATTTCGCGTTGTTGTGCATCGAGGAGACCCCGTTGGCACCAACACGTTGCATTCAGGGCATGACCGACAAGCGATGCCCCTACATCCTCCACACTTGACTGGGACCAGCCAAGGTTCCGTGTTCACAAAGGAACAACGTTGGTCTTGGGGCGGGCGAACCACACACCCCAAAGCGCCTCAAGAAAATCCCAGGGTCCAGGGGGCGTGAGGCGCTCCACCCCCCGTGAAAGCCACGTCGGCAATGCCAACGAGTTGTCTTCAGATTGTGGCTTGGTCGGCCACAACCCTACATCCACCTACTTGACCGGGATCAGCCAAGATTTCGCATTTTAAGGTGCTTGGAGGAGACCTCGTAGGCACCAATGCGTTGTTTTCAGGGCATTTCCAACAAAGAAAAACCCCTACATCCATCTCACTTGACCGAGGAGCGGCCAAGATTCCACATTCATGAAGAATGATGTTAGGCACACGGCTGTGGATTTCGCCACAGCCCCGTGGATTTCATAAGCCGTCCCCAAAATATATAGCATCGGAGAACCAATGCTTTGTTTTCAAGATGTGCCCAGCCAGGACACACCCCTACATTCGCCTACTCAACCAAGATCAGCCAAGATTTCGCGTTGTTGTGCATCGAGGAGACCCCGTTGGCACCAACACGTTGCATTCAGGGCATGACCGACAAGCGATGCCCCTACATCCTCCACACTTGACTGGGACCAGCCAAGGTTCCGTGTTCACAAAGGAACAACGTTGGTCTTGGGGCGGGCGAACCACACACCCCAAAGCGCCTCAAGAAAATCCCAGGGTCCAGGGGGCGTGAGGCGCTCCACCCCCCGTGAAAGCCACGTCGGCAATGCCAACGAGTTGTCTTCAGATTGTGGCTTGGTCGGCCACAACCCTACATCCACCTACTTGACCGGGATCAGCCAAGATTTCGCATTTTAAGGTGCTTGGAGGAGACCTCGTAGGCACCAATGCGTTGTTTTCAGGGCATTTCCAACAAAGAAAAACCCCTACATCCATCTCACTTGACCGAGGAGCTGCCAAGATTCCACATTCATGAAGAATGATGTTAGCCACAGGGCTGTGGATTTCCCCACAGGGCTGTGGATTTCGCCACGCCCACCCCGAACTCGGCCGGCAACGACCAAGATTTCCCACGATCATGTGCGTAAAAGCATCACGTGGTTGTGTTGAGGCGCGCCCAAGGCAGCCACAACGCACCTCAGAAAAATCGAGTTAGGGTCCAGGGGGGTGTGAGGTGATGCACCCCCCCTATATATAGTTAATATGCCATTTCCAAATTTGTAGAAACAGATAACCTTTTTCCCAGCAGACATAAGTTTTCTAATTTGGCAATAACTTGATCTAGAGATCGAATTTTCATGAGATTTTTTGCAGACATGCTAAGAAAAATGCAAGGATGAGTTCTGGAAAGTATGAACAATTTTTGCCCAGCAGATTATTTTTTATTATTTTTTAATTGACGAAACTTGAAAAATTCAAAACAAATAGCTAGAGGATGAATTTTGATTCGATTTTTTTCACAAAATCCCATAATAATACATACAATATGTTTGTAAAGTATCGTTGAATTTTGACAAGTTTTGCTTTATGAAATAAAAAATGGATTTCCCACACCCCTGTGGTTGTTTCCACACCCCTGTGGGAAAAAATTTTCTTTCCAAAACCAGGAACGTTTGATGCCCATAGGTAGCCCCTTTAATTTAGTACGTAAAAATGGTTTGAGGGCTAAAAAAATGTTTAGAATGCTAGTCGGGGGCTTAAATTTTTTGAGTCGGGCGCACAATGGTGCACGCTGGCGCGCGCGCAAGGGCGCGGGTGCGCGCGCGCACGCTGCCTGCCAGGGCGCGGGTGCGCGCGCGCGCGCATGCCTGCCAGGGCGCGGGTGCGCGCGCGCGCGATGCCTGCCAGGGCGCGGGTGCGCGCGCGCGCGCATGCCTGCCAGGGCGCGGGTGCGCGCGCGCGCGCGCTGCCTGCCAGGGCGCTGGTGCGCGCGCGCGCGCGCTGCCTGCCCATGCGCTAGCGCGCGCGCTGGCTGCCCGCGCGCTAGCACGCGCGCGCGCGCTGCCTGCCCATGCGCTAGCGCGCGCGCGCGCGCTGGCTGCCCATGCGCTAGCGCGCGCGCGCGCGCTGCCTGCCCATGCGCTAGCGCGCGCGCGCGCGCTGCCTGCCCATGCGCTAGCGCGCGCGCGCTGCCTGCCCATGCGCTAGCGCGCGCTGCCTGCCAGGGCGCTGGTGCGCGCGCGCCTGGGCG
>JAYMYS010000119.1:32500-37500 GCA_037954015.1 Psophocarpus tetragonolobus | reverse complement strand
GAAAGGGTCACCACTACTGAGGATCTCCCCCCTAATCTTAGATAGGTCGTCTGAGGGTTCGCCGCGGTTCATTGCTGTGCTTACACACTAGGCTACCCTTCTCCGAAAGCTCCGCGGGACCACCTACCACTAGTCTTCGGCCGGAGGGGTTTATTGCACAAAAACGCCGGGACGCAGGCTCCCGAAGAGGGAAGCCCAACGAATGTCAGATGCAAAGCCCCGCACCTCATTAAGATCATATTGGCATACTCTCCCAAAAAAAAAAGAGCAGACCCCATTGAAGACGAGAGTGAGGTACAACAAGGCCATTTCTGTCCACCGCCCTTCTCACGGAGCCGTACGTGGACGTTACCGTTCATACAGCTCCCAGCCGGCAAGCAGTTAGCCTCCCTCTACAAAGAATGGAAGTATGGATGAATCGACATCAAAATAAATAGAGGAATTCGGTTTTTCTTTTCAGCAATAACATGATAAGAGCATCCCTTTCACAAAAACCTACGGGTCCTCCCCCCCTATCCTGCCTGCCACTTCAGCACCTTGTGATCTTTGAGAAGATCATTACGAGCCCTCTCCTAGAATGTTTTTGTAGATTCCGAAAATTCCACGGTGGATCAGGATGAGTATGTCCTGGATTCATTCTCATCCTGGAGCTTCTGCTCTCCTCCGGGGAGGGGTTTTTATAGATAGAGAGGTGAGTCGAGGGTAGCCCCCCGCTTGACCGATTTCTCGGAATCAGAGGAGGTTTGAAGCCGCTCGACCCGCTAACGAGCCCCTATCAGAGAAAGCCTTGGTAAAGTAAAGCGCGTTAGCTCTTTTAAGTGTTGGCGCGCATCCTCTTGCTGGGAGAGGAAAGCCTGGAACTGATGAAATTCGGGGGAAACATGGAATCGGTCACTATACTGGGGGGGCGAGACATGACCGCGACTTAAGATTCAAGTACCGTTGAAAAGACTAAAGGAACGGGGGGAATGACTACCTGTAATAAAGCACTGGCTAATACGAGCCGACCAGAACTTAGATTACCAGATCCTGGACACAATCTTCCTAGAGATGGAGAGCCCCCCGCCTTTTCTAGCCTCTCCTTCTTGCTTACCTAGCTCTTGTCTTAGTGACTCTTCTTCTTTTCTAGGTTTTTTTCTGATAAAACAGTCGATTTTTCATTTGCCAATGAATGGGATCCGCCCCGATTCGATCAAGAATGGGATTCTTGGCTAGAAGAAAGGTTCTGTGACATGGACGCCCAACAAAACTCGGTCGGTTGGCCTACCTAACAGATGATAAGATTCTCGATCGATTGGATCTAATTTTGAAAAGTCTTTCTCATTATTCAGAACAGTGGAGCTTTCGATCAAGACGTTCTCGCCTCCCCAGTTTGGGCTCTCGCTCGAATCGGAACCTTTATGCGTTGGTAGGCTTTCGACTCAATCGAATAGCCGGGCGCCAATAAAAGAAAAAGTTTTCGCACGGGCTCATCATCTGATGCAGAACGGATTTCATAACCACCATCCATCACCAATCACATTCCACATCCCACTTCAAACTGATCGATTCCTCGGGTAGCCTCCTCTATAAAAGAAAGGCATTCCAGCTTCAGAGGCAGGTGAGCCGGGTCAGGAAGGAGTTTGACTGCTGGGATGGGGTCGGATCCTACTCGAAGCACTCCACCATGAATAAGAATCTTCGGGTTGGATAGGCAGTAGAGATAGGAACTCCTATCTGTAGGGCGGGCTTTCAAGACAGAGATGCACTACTCCATCTGGCTTGAAGACCTCGTGGGGAAAGATAAGACTTATTTAAAGGTAAGGACTGAAGGGAATAAAAAATCAATAGAAAAAATCCCTTACCGGCCGACGGGACTCTACGTCTGGGTCTTATTCCATCTTAAACTCGGATTAGGAAGAGTGCCCTTGAACTACAGAAAAATCATAAGAAACAAAAAAAGAAATGGATTCTCCTTACTTGTTAGAGTAAGCAAGTCAACTACGGCGAGAAAAAGAAAAAAAGGCAAGGGGGAGATAGGGAAGAGGAGATTAAGGATAGTCACTCCGCTCCATAGATAGTGAACACAGATTCTTGTTTCATTTTCAATTCCTTTCGGGTCGAAAACGCGGGCGTGGGGCTGTGCCCATTCTTTCTCCCTCTTCTTCCGCTTACCGGAATAAGGAACCTTAGAATTCACCCTACCTGTCGATGAAAAAATAGGATTTGAGAGGAGTGAAGCTGCTTGACCGAATAGGGCAAGGAGTGACAGCTAGCGGATCAGAAAGATTTTTATGGAATGTCCTACTCCTGCCCGAGCTTTCCGATCCACCAATCCCCTCTTCTTTATTATTTATAGTTTAGGGACATCTCTTTGTTAGGTAGGGCCAGAGATCACTAATTAGTCGAATGAGCCCATCCCTCTGGCCTATCATTTATTTATGGGTCGATCCGGCTGGCGGCTCCTGCATCTCCTGCGTCTCCGTGGGGCCCCGTCATACAAGTTGCTAGGAGTCCCTCTAGTCGAATCAATAATCAATAGAAGTCCCAATAGAAGTTGACTGACCTGGCTCTTCAATCGACGATCTACTGTTCCCTCTTACTTGCAGATGCCCATGCTTTGATTCGCCCTAGCCAGTGATGAATCCCCCGTAAGATCGGAGTCTTTCATTCCTCCTCCCTTCAGTCCAGTTTGAACCCGTCCCAGCAACGAAGACCTTCCTACTGCAAGGTGAGGCTCTGCCCTTCCCCTAGAATCCACTCCGGGCTTTGAGGAATGGGAGCAGCTAGTCCAACTTCTTGAGCTGCCGAGATATTGAACAACGAACATTTGAGCAAGCTACCTTGCCTCACCCTGAGATGAGAGGGAAGGTAGCTTTGACTCGAATCCTGGACCTGATCTTTAATCCTACACCGGTTAATGATGCGATGGGATAAGTTTTTTTTTCATTTTGCTGGCCCGCTCGTCCATGCCCAATCCCAATGGACAAACCTCTGATCCGCCCCTAGCTCTATAATCCACCCGTCTTCCCCAGTCCCTGAAAGCCCTCCTATCCTTGGCCTAGCCCTCTTTCTCAACTCGAGTCTTAAGTTCAGCGGCTTTCATCATTGACGAAGACCTGCGCTAATAAGACAAAGAAGTGGGGAGTCTATGCCTTTTCATAAAACGAAAAGCTTTCAGTCCTTGCCTTGAATGAATCAGTAACAACGAATTCGTGGAATGAGGGATCAAGAAACGGATAGGGAGGGGAACGGCCTTTCCATGGTGGACCTTCCCTTGAATTGAACCGGTCACGGAGCTCTTGAGTTGTTTAGGTTCTGGAATTCCATGGAGAGTTGGGGGTTTCGGTTCGAAGGTTATAAAATGTGGTGCGGGTTCATCTCTCTCGACCAGTTCAGGTTCAAGGGAAGGGTGATCGAGGGGACCCTGACTTTTGATCTCTTTCTTCTCTATTCTATGGCGGGAGGTTTCTTTCGTATCAAGAGTGTGGTGGGGAGGCCAGGGAAAGACGGATTGGATCGAGAGGCGATGCCTACTCTACTCGTTACCACTAAACGACGAAGCCAAGAGCGGAAGGAGGGACTTGAACCCTCAACCTCAGCCTTGGCAAGGCTATGCTCTACCATTAAGCTATTTCCGCCAGCAACGGTAGTGGCGAAGCACTACTGAGCAATTAACGTATCACTTGATACGGACGACTTCTGTTTTTCCGCCGGACCACACTCTTAACCTCCGATCGAGCTACGAGCACGAGTAGGTAGGCGGGGGGAGGGGCGGCTGCCTTTTCAATCAATCTCCGGCCGCTCAGTGCCGCTATTGGTGCGAGTTGTAAGGAGTCTTGGTCTCGAGTCGAGCTGGGGCGTCATTTCATTCTCGTAACGGGAGTGAGTGCACCGCAAGATCAGACAAGTTACTCCCCCGCAGCGGTGGCATCTGTCTTTTTTTTAAGTTCAGTCATTTCCTAAGACGGCTCCTCTTATTATACGAGAATCCAAGCAGATCCGGGAGCTAAAACATGAGTGTTTGTCTCTTTTTCAACTTCAACAGGAATGCATCAACAAAACAGCCCTTCCATATAGATCGTCGTGGCATGAACTTTGTCAAAAAATGAATTTCTAGCTAACTCCTCTTCCTATTGATCTTGATTAGTTCCAGCTTGTTGAGAGTTCTCTTTTCTTTCTAGACCGTCTCCTGAAAGACCTGCTTATCCCGCATGTGCTTTTGGAGCCCCCACTCATTCAATCACTTGCTTGTGATTGCAGCCATTCCCCGAAAAAGGGAGAGACGAGGGAATCGTCCGCTCCCGTTCATGTGACGAATCGAACATCGTTAGGTCCCGAATTCTGCGAACCACCGGACCTAGACCAAGATCTCCATTACGTCGTACGATATATCGATCCGAAGAACTTTCAGTTGTAAGTCATCCATTCTGCTCCTATCTAAAGTGATGCTAGGCTGCTTCACGCAGGTGCGCTTCGCTCGGCCACATGATGAACATGTTTTAAGCTAAATGTCGAGCGCTTAAGCGGAGCTTGTGGTCACTCGTTCCTCGCTTGTTCCAATCCTAGTAAAGAGCTTCAGACCCGATTCTACACTACATACGATATTTCCGGCCCTCACTAGCTCTTCGCTTGGTTGTACAAAGAGCATGCCCGAGGGGGCTACTACGCTCACCGCGCACTTGCATCACCACCTGAGCTTCGCTACCGCTTCGCCCAGCTCCTACGCCTACCACGAGTCTTGAATCATCACGTGGCTGCTAAAGCAAGCTAAGCTTCACACGGCCCTGAGGAAGCCAAAAGACAGACCCTCTCACGGCCGAAGGCTCCGCAACACGTTGGAGAACTTTTAGATCCCGCCCTAAAACGCCCATTTTCCTAGAGTTCCGAAGTGATCCTCATTCTCACCGCAGCCTTCTTAAGCCGAAAGAAAGCCGGGCAAGAATCGCATTGGTAGTACGAAGGGGGAGCAGAATCGTATCTGGCAGTGGTTCTTCGGATCGATCACAGATTCTCGGCCC
>JAYMYS010000119.1:0-27500 GCA_037954015.1 Psophocarpus tetragonolobus | reverse complement strand
TAGAAAGGGGCACCCCCTAAATTACAAGCTAGCGCGCAACGGCTGAAAAGCCGTTGTTGCTTGCTGCTTTTTTTTTGCAGGCTCGAAAATCTCTCTTTCGCCTCTCCTCCCTGTCTCCATTCTGGTTGATTCGCTTCTTCCTTCGCGCAAGCGCTTGGTTCGCCCCTTTTGTGTTGCATTTTTTGTGATCCTCCGCTTCAGTTTGCGTTTTTCGGATAGCCGGGATCCGACGTTGATTTCCTATTTCAATGTCAGCTCCATGTTTTGGGCGGCCCATCTGGTTAGTTCAGCTATCACTGCTGGAAGCCCCTGCGGTTGTTCGGCCGCGTACTCCCCGTTCGCATATCTCACACTCCCCATCTTTTTTTTTCATATTTCATTTTTCTTTCTACCCATAGCATAGGTCGGCTTCGTGCAGATAGATGTTTGCCGGGGGGGATTGGTGCTCCTGAGGTATGCCCTTCCGGTGGGTTGTTATATTCTCTGTCTATTCCATCCAGTGCCCGCACTGCGTCATAAAATCTTCGTCTTCGATCTCTCTTCGCAATAAAGAAGTCTAACAGTTTCTCTCGGCATCTGTCTTTTAAGTCATTGATCTCATATCTATAAGCAGGGGGGTCTGCGTTCACTATTAAGCCTACGCCCGTCCATTCCTTTCAAGCGAGATCCCGCCCTTAGACTCGTTACGCTGTTCGCCCACTTACTTAAAGACTCGTTGGCTCCGCGCTCTATTCGGTCGGAACCCGGTTTGAGAACCTTCTCTCATAGATTCCTTTCACCAAGTCATCGCCAGCAATCAGCTCTTATCCCTTGGTGTGGTGTCAAAGGGCGAGTACCTTTCTTGTCTTGCCCAAAAACTGGCTTTATTCTCATTGGAGAAAGACTCTCCCGCGGCAAGGTTTTACACATAGGGCCAGCTGCTTTATCTCGCTTGCCGTTAGTCCGTCTAGCGCCTTTCTTTCGGTTGGGGTCCGTCCCGGGGCTTAGACCGCTTGGGTTCTATTTTTCTCGAAGGCAGTCAACGTGTCAGCCATTCCTCTCCCATTAGACTTGTAAATCCTTTGCTCTTTTTCCTTCTCTCTTCCAGTTCTCTCCCTCTCATTTTTTTGACAGGGGCGGAGAAAACCACCCTATCAATAACAAGAATACAGTAGCAATTCAGTTTCAAATGGTTTGAGCTTGGAAGCAACCTACTATCTATCGATAGGCTAAAACAGACTGCTATTGGCTGCTTTGCCTATCTATTCTATTATGGCCGGCTTGGAGACATAAGAGGAAGACCGTCATTTCTATCCGGGTACGATCATAGCTTCATTCATTCGTTGAACCTTGGGGATAACCATTAGCATTGAGGTCAATCACCACACCACCTCTATCATACGACATTACATGACGCGAGAGTGCATGGTCAACACACACCTACCTAAAGCGCCTACGTTCCGCTTGCAGCCAATACAAGCACAACCTAACTTGCACGAGATTCAACAACCGAAACTACTGGTAGTCCCGAGGGGACGGCATCCTCAAAAAAGAAAGAGTTAGCAGTACTGAACAAGCGAGTCATCGGTCGGGGGAAAGAAAAGGACCGCCTTTAAAAAGAAAAAAAAAAGGACATCGCTCTAATCCTTGAGAACTTCCTTGATGATTTAGCAATTGAGAGACGGTTGCGACAAGTAAGAAAGTGGGCCACCCGGGAACTGGAAGATAAAAAGAGTTCCTTTTGGCTAATAATAGTGGATGAAATAACAAAACTCTAACAGGGCAGACCCTTAATCACTTCTACTGGACTATGCATAGGACTACCCACGGAGCGGTGAAAAGACAGAATGTATTCCTATTGATTCTAAGGGAGAACGAAGGACGGAGTGGAGGATGGAGGCGGATCGGTTGGAACGCGGGCTAGCCGGCCGGGAGGTTCGATTCCTCCCCGATTCCTATTTCTTTACTCGATCCATTGTTCCCTTGTTCGTGCTTAAGGTTCATAGTCCTTTAGCTCTTATTACAGCGGTTGACAGTGGCTTATGAGGTACCCCTTTCTTTACTTTAAACAGTGGTTTACACTGGTGGAATGATACAAGCAGGAAGCAAACAACAGGAAGAACCAGAGCGGGTGTAGATGCTCGGGAAGGAACGGGAGCTGAAGCAACAGGAATTGGTCAACGAGTAGGAAGACTTGGAAATTCTTTGGAAAAAGGTGGCTAACACTAATATGCCTATCAACTACTATGGTGGTCATCATCGCAATGGCATGCACTGTGGTTCTATGGTGCCTAGCCTATGCTGCTGGCCAACTACAGATCGATAGTGAGATTCTGATGCTATGCAGTTACGGATGCTCGTAATAGAGATTCTGATCTTCGTTATCGGGAGTAAGATCCAGAATTTACTTAAAGTAGGGATCCTAGTGCTAGTGATCGGGGTTCTGTCTTTCGTGATCGTTAGGAAGAGCCGGATGCTAGTGATCTATATTTTGATGTTTGGGATCGAAAGATTCTGATGTTCGTAAGCGAGACCCAGATCCTCCAGTAGCACCAGCAACAGCAAATAAGCTACCACCCGATCTTGACCCTGACAGAACGGAATTCAAAGTGGAAGAAAAGTAATGGTTGAAGAACCTCGTCTCACATCTCTTCCTGGCCAAGGTGGGAAAAGCACAACTCCGTCCAGTATCTTTCCCTGTTCCGATATAGCCTAATATCCCACCCAGTAGAAGTGTGGATGGACCGGCGTGGATAGGGGAAAGCCTGTCCCACCATCATATAGTCCAATTCCTTTCCAGTGCCAGCATTCCTTTGTACGCATATCTAGGCGCAGTTCCAGTAGATGACCTTGTTGATCCGGGACCAGAGCCTGTTGACTAAGTAGCAGATAGACCCTAGGAGGGGACGCCCGCAGCAGAGTCAGCAGAGAGAGCAGGGGCAGGAACATAACAAGCTCCATAGCCGGTTGTTAACCTAATAGCATGATGGGCATAGACAGTACCATAGGTTGGTTCCAGATCGAGCTATTAAAGCACCTGACGGAACGGAACCGAAAATCTGGTAGAGGAAAAGGCAGGAGCAGGTTTTTAGTCCCAAGTAACAGATGGAGTTTTATAACCAGCATCTAAGTAACTTCCAGATCTATAGTAACCATAAGTGTTAGATCCTCTAGGTGCAGGGGAAGCAAGCACCGAAATGGGTGCCTCTTCCTTTCCTGCTCCTCTAGTAAAGAAAGGATCACCTCCGCCCAATAGAGCAACGCCCGAGAGAGGACTTCTCCAGTGTGGATCGAAATGGTCTCGCGAAGCCGGTCCCCGGACAGCCAACCGAAGACTCTCAGAAAAAACAACCTTGACATGACCTCAGAATCAGAGATCAAGAGAGAACTAGTGATCAAGAATGACTCGATCCCTAACTGACAGATTCGATGACGAGAGTTTCAGATTCAGGAATCGAGAAATTCTTCACTATAGAAAAGAATTCGGATATGCTGAACATCTTAGTCTGAGTATGCCGGGTATGTCTTTGCCCAGTGGATTGGAGAATCAATAGAGCTCGTGGTTGATCTTCCAAATCCCGATCCGCTTCTTCCCCTTTTTCATTGTATTAAATCGGACGCTAGCCCATTATATTATATAATATATATGAGAACCTGACGATGGTTTAGCTGCGGAGATCCGTCACCTTTTCCATTGGTCTTTGCTCTAAGCTTGAACAAGGGCTTTCTCTCTGCTTGAGTGGCTTGAAGCTACAACAATCAAGGCTGGGCCTTTTATTGCTCTTCTCTTGTCCCCTCGGGCTTTGTAGTCTTTTTAATGCAAGCGGTGGAACTGGAAAACTATCCATGCTTTTCTCCCTGTCTTTCCACTCATATAATGAAAAAAGAATTCATCTCGGATACGTCTTCTTCCGTGATCCATTTCATGAATCATTAGAGTGCGCGTTGCGTGAGGAGTTAAGGGCTATTCCAGTCGATTGATCCTCCGCTTCTGGCCGTCTCGCTCCTATCGCTAATCAGAGAGAGGTAGCGAATCGAATTAAGTGGCGGCCTTGAGCTCTTCTTCTTTCCGCCCTCTTTGCCGCAGCTATTCCATCTGGTGGTATACTAGAGTCGATAGGCCTGCCTAAAGGCTGCTCTTCTGCCTGACCCTTAAGGGCGGTGGAACTCTTTGACTTCCTTTATCCGCTATCGCTATGTCACTTGGGTAAGCAGTAGAACTCGTTGCCCTTTCTTCCACGCTAGAGGTGAAAGCCCAGCCAAGTTCTTGGAGAATCTATAGTTTCTGGTGTTGGGCGAGATGGGGAGAAAACTCCACTCCTTGCTTCAGCCCTTCTTCTCCCACAGACATCCCTGGGTGGGGATCTCTACTCGAATAGAAGGCGCGAACTCATCGATGCTATGACAGCCCTTCCTTGCCTAACCGCTTTTTCTCAGGTCGAGTTGAGGGCTTGAGCTTCTATGATTCCTGTATTGTTGCTTTTGCGCCGGCTGTCTTATTTCTTTAACAAAAAGAAAGGCCAGTTCTTGTCTAATCGATAGTGGCTCGTTCCTCTGATTATGGTGGAGCTGCCACTGATTGACTAACCTCAGTCAGGATCTCTGATCCCTACGACATGATCTCAGGTTCTTCCTCGGCCCCTTTCTTCTGTCTTTGACTTTGCTTTTTCTGTCCTAGGTAGGCTTCTCTTCTCGCTACTCCAGTCTAGTGGGGAAGGTCTGTTGGATTGTGGTGTTATGACTCATGAATAAATAGCGTAAAAGTGATGAGACGATGCCCAGGCTAGGAACTGCTGTTATTCATAGTTTCATAGTAGGGTGCTGTTCCCTTTCCCGAAAGAAAGAGAAAGATCCCGAGAAAAAGGAAGTAGGCTTCGGTTCAATCTGGGATCGAACTATCCTCTTTTCTTTGGCTGTGTCAAGCCAGTTCTCTGATCCGAGGGGGACTCTTGTGAAGTAAAGAATGTTTCCAGGGATCGAACCGAACTCCCACTCCAAGCTTTGCTTATTATAAATAAAGAAATGAAAAGTCTAAATTGAAGACTTTCATTTCTTTATAATAAATATATAATAAGGATTGCCAACAAAGCCTTTTGGGTCCAGGGCTTCTTTGTTTCGGACAAGAGTGTCCAGCACGCAAGGGGAAATAGAATGCCCAAGGAAGATTAGCATGGGCAGAAGTGAGATTTTATTGGATTCCATTCTTGAGCCACTCACGAAGTCCATGGTTAGGCTTGTTCAGATCAGAGGGGCGGCCAAAAAGAATTTAGTAGCTTTAGGGCTGGTTATGAGGACATGGTCGGTGCTTTCATTGATTCCTTGGCACCAACAGGATCCCTGACTAATGTGCCTGTGAGTGTGGGAGACTCGTTAAAAGAAACTCTTAAAGATGCTTGCTCCGTCAGTGTCAGACTGACGAGTTGGCCATGGAGGATGCGGCCTGTCAGGAAGATCGGCTTTGGTGCTCGATTGCTTAGAAGGCGAATTTGGAGCTTGTGTTCGCTTCAAGTAGGTGAAGACAAAGATATGTAAAAGTACTTGAGTGCGGTGCTACCTTGGATCAGAGGATCAAGACGAGATTCGGTTTCTCGGAAGGACCTACAAGGACTGTTGGCCAGGATGTGTAAAGGGCGCCGGTAAGCACTTCAGTCGCATACAGGGTGAAGGACAATGCCGAATCGATAAAAAGGGTCGGGAACCCAAGAGCTAGATTGTGACCTTTGGTAGAGGCGCGGATCAAAGGAATGCGCGTGGCATGTCAAATGGACCTTGTGTCAGTGGCGAAGACGAAGTCTAGTGGTCAAAGGACCATGGCACTTTCCCTCAATGGATGAGGTGTGCGTCGGCCCTGTCTTACCTCCAGATGTTGGGCGTTGAAAGTGATGTGCTGTTAGCCACGTTGGGCATGGATATATGTCCGAGAGTGAAGCATTTGTTGGTGGCGTGAGTTGTTATGCTAATATGGTGAAGTGTTGTAGCTTATGGGCGACTAGACTAGCGGGTGCGTGAGACTGTTGCAGAAGTCTTTGGCTTTGTGCTTGGACACGGTACGAAGAGATGGCTCGATGATCCGTGACAGACTCCAGGCCGGCTAAATTCTGGCGCACAGGTGGAAGCCCAAGCATCTGGTGTCAACGGTTCTGCCACTCCTGAATCAGACGATGTCTCCTAAGCCTTTCAGTCCATTACCGTTGAACAAGAGTGAGCAGAGATTGCGGTCTCACTGGTTTTCAATTTCCTTCCCTAGTCCTGTAAGAAATGCCGCTGGGAAATCCTTCATTTAAGGAAGACTGATATAGATGCTTTTCCCGCTATAAGAAATAGCTGGAGTACGAAGTGGATATCCGGCTGTGGAAGCTTTTACTCGAGGGGGCGCCATCTAAGCGATTGATCGAATTTGTATTCCAGTCTTTTGGACTGAGTTAGAGATAAGAGGTCCTTGCTTTATGATATTGTCTTATCCAAAATGAATAAGCTATCCTTCTTAACCAGCCTTCGTATGAGTGAAGTAACCCATGGGGATGGGGAACGGATAAGATGACTTGCTTGCATCCCTTTGATTGCTTAGTCTCTCCTCCTTGCTGCACTATTATGGTACATCGGTCTAATCCTCTGATCCCGTGACTTGCCTTTCATTTACTTGTCTTTCTCTTTCATCTTTCTATCCAATGCAATAAAAAAAAAAGAGGAAGATTCTATGAATATCCCCATCCATAGTAAAGACTCTTCTCAAATACGCAGTTGCCAGATTACACCAAACGAAGCCATTTTCAGTGTGCTAATGAAACCTTCTTTATAAAGAGGAGATGCCATATGGTGCCCCGAGGATTAGAGCCAAGAAATATACATCACATCGATCTAGCCTAATAAACAAGGCTCCATTCATACCGGCTTAATTCATTATTGCCTCCTACCTTATGGCATCTCCTCTACTTCAATTCAAACTAGCGCTTCGCCCCTTTCCTCTTTCTTTGCTGCAATAGATGAGATTGGCATTGGCCTAGTTCCAATCCTTTGTCAAGTCACTTAAAAGCAGCCTCCCTCCTCATTTGCTGCAGGTGAGAAAGGGCCTAGCTTTCCGCTGGCCTGATTAGTAGTCAGACTGATGATCTACCCGTCTCCGAGGGGGTAGACCTGCCGGCAACTCCTACGGCAAAAGAAAAGCGAACTCTTCCTTAACTTAAGCAGCGCTATGCTTCATCCTCAAGGTCAACGGTTCTAGCCTCCTGAACCGTCATAATGGACTTATAAAAAGCCTCTTCTGCCATTTTTACCGATTTGGCTATTTGGGCCGTTTTACTCATTTCTTTGATTACCAGGGCATAAGACTGCCCGCTCCACCACGTGCATAAACTAATTCTCTCATGATAGGCCAAAGCGTGACCTTTTTTCTGGCCAAACTCTGTGACAGGGATATAAAAAAGGGTGTAATCCCGATTTCTCTAAAGCGCTACGTCTTTTCCCGGCCATCATGCATCGCTCCAACCTCCTATTGCCACAGCCTTACAAGCCAAGCAAGAAGTGAAAAATCTCAATAGGGACCTTACTGCCGTTCCCAGCTTAAGCGTCTACACCTCCCAACAAAGTGAATGTACCTTATGGAACCTCCGATAGGGACTTGGATGAAGCCCGCCGACCTTCTCCACCTGCTCTGTAGATGGAACCTTCGTAGAGCTACCACTTTCGAGAATCATTTGGGTCTTTTTGCCCCGGCCAAGGGCACACCACATTCGAAAGAGATCCCTCAGACTCCAGTCCTACCCCGTCTTCTTAGGATTAAGGTTGCAGCACAGTTTTATGTAGAAGTGGCTATGATAGCAAAGAGCAGAAGAGAAGAAAGATATGTATTATATATAGATAATAGTTGAGAGCACTGCTAGAAAGATAAAGATGGCGATAAGAGATTCGTTCTGTCTTTCTTCACTTCTGATCTTTATCTATGATATTAACTGGAACTTGAAGACGAGTCTTATTCATAACTAGAAAGCAGATCGAAAGAAGCATAGGTACACTGAACACTAACCCAATCCAGATGAAACTACTATTCTCGGAACCCAGCTTCTCTTTTTTAGCGAATAAAGATTGAAGTCGCTCTTACACTTACTATATTTAAAATCTTTCTAATTTATCATATGAAAGAAGGAGAAAGGGGGCTGCTACTGCAACCAAGCAATTGGTGCAGACGCTCTACGATGCAATCAGACAATGAGAGAGCGGACTCTCTTTCTCTAAGGGACACTTCCTCATTTTCTTTATTCCACCCCCTTTCGTCGGTTCCAGTAATGGGAGGGGGAGTACCTTGTAGTTAGGAAGATGATCGATGCCTAAAGCATGTCTACTTAAGATCTCTATCCTTTCTGGTGATCAAGATATCCCAAGAAGAGAGACCTGACGGCGCTTACTAGAAGAGAAGGAAAGAAGACACTTACTAGAAATCTATTCCACCGGAAGACTACCGCTTGATTTCTCTCTGTCCACAGCCATGACTCACCCACCTTTCCATCCCCCCTCAAAGATCCACCCGATCGATGAAGACTCGAACCGAACAGTGATCAAATCGACTTTGGAGAGTCAATCCTCAGGGCAAGCCAAAGGAAGGACGGGATAGAGCTCAAAGACAGGCTGAAGGCAGAGAAGGATAGACGAGACAAGGAAGCAAAGGAGAAAAGAAAGATCGGAATCGAATAAATAGAGGTAACGGTGGAACGAACGGTAGACCCAACTCTGTATACTTAGCCGGAAGCAGGGCATTCCACCGATTCCACTTAGGGAGAAAGCCTTTCCCGTATCTATACCTGATCTGCTAATTTCTATCCGGTATACTTGGTAAGGTAAAAGGGCCCCGACTTATTGGATTTCCAGAATTCGAGTTCGACCGCAGCTGCCCCTTTTGTGTTTTGGGGGGATCAAGTTCCTTGCCAACTATCGACCCCGATCTCTTTTCATTTTGGGTATTACTAGCCTAGCCTTCGTAAATCACACTAAAGCAGAGCACCCAACTATGGCAAGGCCCCCTTAAGTAAGGGTTAGGTTAGTCAATCCGGCCCGAGACGCGTTCGTTGACAAAACCGCCGTAGGAATGGAGACCTTTCAATAGAGCGGAGGCGAACTGATCAACGAGAAAGAGGCCCTACTCACTACAAACGAATACACCACAAGATCGAACTGCACTCATGCCTCTCCCGCATCAAGTTGACCCCCTACGTAGTTCTTCTATCAATCATGTACGTAGGTAGGGTCCTCCATTCTGATTGGTATATCATGAAAAAAGCCATTTGCACCAGGCGCACTGCGCTTTCCCTTGCCTAGATGTTCGCCTTTCTAAGTCAAGTAATGGTGACCCGCCGAAGACTGGAGCCTCAAAACATGTTGACGAAGACCCCCGAACTGAGGGTTCGATCAGTAGAGGGGACGACTTTCCCTCCCCGGAAGAAGAATAGCCCCGCTCTCTAGCCGACTGATCCCGTGGATCATATAACTGGGAGGGAACGTGTCACATTAGAGGTGAACGATCAGAGATGTCCGATAATTACCACGATGAGGCTGGTCCCTCTTTGATTTTTGTAGACTAAGCTATGAATATGAATGAAGAAATGAATGCCGGGCTCTTTCTTTCACTGCTAACCCCAATAAGTAAGTTTCTTAATGCTGATATTTTCTGTTTCGTCGAGCCCCGAGCTTGTGGTCCTCCTTTGAGTGTGGGTTCCATTGGATGAATCTCTCAAGTCAAGGTTCACGTACATAGCAGCAAGAATGGTGCAGCGCCTATTTATCGTTCTCGCTCGGGAGCCAAAACGAACACGCCTGCTACCTACTGTACTGGACCTTCGACCAGGCATTCTACCCTTGTCGAATCGGAACCAACCACCACTGTATTGCGCTCGAACTGTTGAGCGGCCGCCGGCCAGCAACTTCCGTACCGTACACAGATATAGATTCATTCTTCGTACCTGGTCCAACTTCACAACCGGTTGGTCAGAAGTCAGTCTTGTTTGGTAAGACTCTATTGAACAAAGAAAAGAGAGTGCTCGACCGGAACAACGGCCTACAAAGACCGTAATTACATAGATAACTGCTCCTCCCTTTCTCCGTCTTTAAGGCTTTAAGGCGAACGAACCGTATGGCGGCCGGAAAGAAAAGAAAGACGACCTCACCTTCTCGTAGATGGTGTCAGTGAGAGCAACTTGAGTATCCCCCGTTGACCTTCTTTTGTAGATAGAATCTTCAATGAGTGGAAACAACTTACTAATATGCGCTTGTTGAGTAAGGCCGTTTTCTTGCAGGAGTGCTAACGCGCGCCCTTATTCTTCGCATGCTCCGCTGTACGAGCCTCATACAGAGCAGCGCCCCTTTAATATGATGAGAAGAGGGGCCGCCCTCTTTTCTGCACCAATCTTTATTTACTACTAGATTACTATCTATATTTTTTTGGGGTGTATAGCTCAGTTGGTAGAGCATTGGGCTTTTAACCTAATGGTCGCAGGTTCAAGTCCTGCTATACCCAAACCTACCTTACACTATATTAATAAGGATGCGTAGTAACGTTCAAAGATCACTCTTTGGCCTTTAGACTCGCTTCAGCGACTTCGCCCTTTAAGTGAGAAGGGGGTGAGGTAAGGAGTAGTATAAGAGTGGCTCGGTCATCCATAGGCCTCTCCTTATTGGATTCATTCTATAGGGCGGCAGACCAACAATCCAGCAAAAGGGCTTAAAAGCTCCTTTATCAAACCTTCCCCTTTTCTTAAAAATAAGGTAAGCATCAAAGCCCAGCAAACCCAACCTATACAAAGAGCTCTTTTCAGCCCCTACTCCTAACAAGTGAAAGTCGCCAAAAACTGGCATTAGTGTCCGAGGGCGGAAACCGGTCTCTACAGACTAGAATATTCTAACATAGCATTGTTACAGTTTTGGTTACTTTCTTTAATTGAAGTGAAGTCCCAGAGTGAAAGTTAACTAAAATCAAAAGATTAGACTGTTTCGGGTAAGTCCTCAACGGAATGACAATCTACTTAACCGTTCGGATCCCATATACGCATGGGCTACTTCACTCCTTTCTTTATTGCACGTTTTCTCGGGAAAATTTGTTGCAAATCGATTTCTGCCCATAAACGGACATTCAAATCGATCAACTCGCTAAAACCCCGTATTTTTGATTGCAAGTCCATTTTTGCCTATAGACGGACATTGAAATCGATACAGTTTCATTTTCCCGGGAATTTCGGGAAAGATTGGCTGAATTCCTATCCCAAGAGCAGATTCTGATTCAGTAGTTTTCTTCAGGTTGGGTCGGCTTGAGCTTGAGACAGATGTGGTTCTTCTTACGAGATGTAGTTTCGCCGCCTTTATACAAATCTCCTTTCACGAATAGCCTGATTCACAGCGCCTACCTTATTCTCTCCCCAATCACACTGGAATGCTCACTTGTCCGCCTACCAATGATAGCCTTTCAAACCTCATTCCAATATTGATAGAAATGCGAAGGAGACCCACATGCCCGCTTCTCCTTCCCCGCCCCATTTCTGGGACGGGCCTCGTTCTTATTTGAGGATACCCCCGCTCAAATAAAGACTACAACCCCCGAAAGACTAAGAGCAAGAATCTTCCACATATCCTTTACATCATAGCATAGAAAGCAGTACCCTTGATCCCATATTCAATGAAATTGGTGTGTATATCTACTACTAATTCGATTTTGAACCTTGCCCCTCATTCATTCCCGCCACAACCACCAACGGCAATCAAGCCAGCCAAGCCCAGGGAGCAGCTTCACCTTCTCCCCCCCACTGTTCCCACAGTCTTCTAACGTTCCCACCTCTTGATTTTTTTGACTTTCTTTAAAAAAAGATGGGAAGAAGAGATGGCTTTTATAAGAACCTTATAGGGTTGGCTACGGTGGGTCCCAAATTCAACTTCTTTCACATAAGACTCGTATGTTTTGATCGAAAGAAGTTTCCCCCTAGGGTAGAACAAAAAGGCCCGAATCTCATCTCGTTTGTTCCTTTGAGAAAGCTCATCCCGGGAATACCCGTCGGAGAGCAGAGCTTTCTCAATGGCCCTTTCGATTTGGACTTGTGCGTTAAGCACTTTGCCTTTCTTATCTTCCGACAACTCCACAAAATGAAACCCCGCGCGCTCATCTAGTTCGGCGCGACGAGTGTTGTCATCCAGTAAAGGATGGGAAAGGTCAGGGTCCGGGTGAGGCTCAGGGGGCTCGGGGTTTGGTTCAGGCTGAGGATCCGGGTTGTTTTGGGGCAAGGACGA
The DNA here is from genome assembly GCA_037954015.1 of Psophocarpus tetragonolobus. NCBI lineage: Eukaryota > Viridiplantae > Streptophyta > Magnoliopsida > Fabales > Fabaceae > Psophocarpus > Psophocarpus tetragonolobus. The sequence goes on along the minus strand of JAYMYS010000119.1, from coordinate 15,260 downwards.
CTGTGAGCTGGCGCCCACGTCGTCCATATAAAAGGTGGGCAGCATTAAAAATATCGTGTCAAAAGAATAAGAAAGGACATTTTGGAAGACACAGAGAAATACAGTCCAAAAGATTCCCCTTAAAAAATGAGAGATATATTTCATTTTTTTCATCATATGTAGTAAGTTCCACTTCCCGTTCTATTGATCAAAAGCCAATACCTGACTTATTTTTTTATTCTTCCTTGGCCGTGTGGAACATGGATTAGCATTATGTCATTCCTACAAGTGATCACCCATCCAGGATTTGAAGAAGAAGCTCCATATGAGGACTTCGAGATCAAATATAAGATGTTTCTTTCCATTCCTCGTGAGCCACTTATTTCTCCGAAACAAGAGAGAAAAGTGATTTTCCTCCTTTTTCCCAATAAGTCGACGGCGTTACACCATTGGGATACTTCGAATAAACTAGAGTACATATAGGATACACCGGTGCTTAAACATTTTCTAAAGATATCTTCCAAACTCTTGGGGTCGTTGCTCCAGATTTGGTTCCCCCGGTTTGAAACCAGTTGGTTGCGTAGTTTTAGAATTCTGCTGATCCCAAGTACTCCATCTCCATCATTGCATATGGTAATATAAAAAGTAAAGAGGAAAAGGCATGACCATAAAAATTGTGTGAAATAAGTGAATTTATCCAGTTGAGGCATGATTGATTGAGAAAGAATGATTCCCTCCGGACAGAGAGTCTTTCCTGCACGGAGTAGTTAGTATAGAACTATAGAAGTGGTTGTTGACCAACAGAAAGGATGCACTGAAACTTGAAAGAATTTTTCGGTAGCAATTTCAACTACCTAGACCGACCTGCTCTAATCGAATTCCAGAAACACAACGCGAAGATACTTTACTGAATGACTTGATCGATCGTACTAGATAGATAGGTAGGTATCAGATAGACAACCTTTCATACGCTATTTCAAAATCAGGGAGAAATACATATAGAGCAGGAAAGAGAGAACATCTTCCTTCTGTGACATTTACCCCGAAAAAAGCCTATTCTATACCAGCTTCTTCTATAGATGATATAACAGGAGCAGATTCAATAGCAATGTATATTCACCCAGCAGCGGAAACTGCTTGAGCTGATACGCAAACAAGACCGGCTAGGCTTACAGCGCCTATGATGATTGGTAAGTGAACTTGAATGCTAGTTTCCATTGAAAGAGGGTGCCCTACACCTACTTGATATCAATCGTAGAGGAAGATGCAGCAAATCCCATTAATAATAAAATAATCAATTAATTAGTGGATTTTGAAGAGTAGGCGGGAATGGCAAAGTTCTCGTTCAAATAAAAAAAGTTTCATTTTCCCCCGTCATCGACCCATTTTCACTCAAATCGACCAACTTCCACGAAAGACCGTGTTTTTTCCGCATGAAAGAGCATGTTTTTTGTCATCCAGAGAGCTTGTCCGCGAACAGATAACTTGCTTGCTAGCAGTCCTAGCTGCTTGAAAGGATTGTGTATACATAGGGATGTCGCGTATACGCTGTGAGAGTGGATCTCTAGAGTCTTTCGCAGTGGCATCTAAAGCCTAAACTAAACCGTCACTCCGCTCGGCTAAGAAGAGAGGGAGTGGACAAAGCCCTTTATCAAATCAATAAGAAGGGAGGGGCAATCTTCTCTTATTGACGAGACTGCTAAAAATAGGTGCGCCATAACGAGTCCTCTCTTGCGGGAGGGATAGGCAGAGGAGGTCTTTCGACGAGATCCTGATGTTGTCACACGAATGACTCAAGAAGAAGAAGCTGCTAGTCTTTTAACCACAGACGCTCTTGAGTCAATATCCGCTGTGGTCCTATCAGCTCAACCAGTTGCCGGTCTTGTTTGCGTAGTAAATTGTTTTGGCGGAATACGGTCTTTGAGAGTAAGCCGCTATTAACAAAAAGGGTCTGTCTGTAAGCAATTACCTTTCCTGCCCTCCGCGCCGGCCTCTCATGGTTGCCTGCTTTAGAACTAGCCACACCAAGCCTAGTTCTCTTGCCCGCTTCGCTTGTCGGGCTTAAAGCGGAACTGAGCTTCTCACTAAGAGAATCGTAAGCTTCATTTCATCAAACGAGACTCGGAAAGAGTGGCGTTAAAGAGGACTGGGGAGCCTCTCGAAGTCTCCGATCTCACAGATGGTTAGGCGTTCCTTCGCTTGTTCAGAAGCTTGGCTAGTTCTCCTTACTCGGACATTCTGTTCATCCGACCACCGCCCATGCTTCCAATTTCGTTGTAACGAGATCTAGTTCTGGAGTTAGAGTTAACATCGATTGCTAAACTCCTTTTCGGAGAGCTCAGAAAATGCAGACTGAAAGTGAAACTGCCTTTCTTTCAAGATCAAGATACTACTACTACTCTTATGATTTCATTACAGGGAAAGGAAGTTAAACCTCTCAAACTCGGAAAAGAAAAATCGAATGTTTCTTGACCAGGAGCAATAGACCCCGAAAGGTGTGAAGTTAGTGCCTCCGCTTCTGAAAGAGCAGCGGTTATAACAATTCCAATTGAGTTTGGATTCGCTGCATCAATGAATGTGCTTGCAGAGTGGGGAACTAGAAGCATAACAGCTCTTGAAAAAGAAAGGAAAGAACTAGTCTTGATGCCGAAAATCCCATCTTTTTTTGTAATTAAAGTGAACCTATAACTTTCTACCTTAGTGCCGCTGTTGGAACTGCAGATTATTTATGACTGGACGGGTACGACCTCTAGCTTCTCAATGTCATGGAATGGATAGGTGATGTTTCCAACCGAAAAAGAAAAAATAAATGAAAGAAATAAGAGCGGGTGAAGGAGTTAAGTTAGAGATCTGTTTCTAGACCTTGAAGTCACTTCCGGGATTAGCTTTGGGCTAGGAAATCCTTTTCTTTGTAGCATATTACGTGAAACCTATACTCTTCTGGTTAGTTTATTCCGCATCCTCACCATCTAATTCAAACTCATTTCCGACTGCTGCAACCTTTGCCGGGAAAGAAGAAGGAATTGAATCCAAACCCCTAACTCGAGAAAAATTCTTCATCTGCACCTGAGACAAGTAACGGATATCCCACTCCGGTAAGCTAGCAAATAAGATAGAAGATTAGAATTTTTTAAAGTTCTTTTTAAAACTCAGAAAGTTCTCTTCGAGTCGAGTGCATAAGCCGCTTTCCCTTTAGGAATCTTGTCTCAAGCCATTGATCTTAGCTTTGGCCCTCTCTGGAACTTAAAAGGTACTTTTCTTTGTGTTCTATGTGATCTTATCGATCCATTTCCATAGAACACAAAAGTCCTTAATTAATGATGAGATTCCATTTCCTGATGCCTGCGTAGAAGTGCAGTTGCTATTAAGGAAGATGTGCCATTAGTTAGAAAAGCAAATTTCACATTCATTCACTTTCGAATAAGCACTCTAGTATTGATTGATTACCGGCTAAGGACTCCCTTCTTTTAGCTGGCTGTTTATATAAGGACTTCAAGTAATAGTGGATAAAGACAACTGCTCGTCCTTGCTAGCTTGCAGCGGGCAGTGTATATACATGCATACAATACAAGAGGAACTCCCTCTGCCCTTCACCCATCAAAGTCCGATACAGGAACCTCTTTCTCTTACTCAAAGGTCCTTTCCCTCCCGGGAGAGGTTGATAGAGATGAGACTGATCCGGCTGCGAATGGCACATTTCACGTCTTTTCTTCAACGGTAGCAAACTAGTTGTTAAGCGCTGTTGGTGCTTTCCATTTCCTCCTCAAGTCTGACTTCCGTAATCATATTGACTTCTGGTAAAGCTTCTTCACTGTTGAATTGTTGTGGCGGTCGAGCCTCGAATGAAGAGGAGTTAAGTTCTCTGGATTCCGCATAGTCTTGGGTGCCCAACCCGTGAGAATATCAGGATACTTTACCAGGAGTTCGTCGAGCGGGTCTACCCCTTTCTCCCAATCTTCAGTTGTTTGTTCTTTATGACACTCCTAAATGCGGCCTTTCTCTTATATACGATACCATTCGCCATGGATGATACGATTCAAAGAGACAAGAACCTATTCTTGTTCCAATCGTTTGGTTTGAGGAAAGCCCGTTTTTTTGTCATCAATGAAATGGGATATATGACTTATAAAACCTCATCTCGTTCAGTCTGGGAGATCGTGGAATTTTATCTTTCAACCCGTACATACACCTTTTAAATGAAAGGTATTCTAATATAATATAAGAAAGGTATTAGTAGTAGTCACATCCTCTCTTCATTCTCTGCTTCCTTTCTTTCATCTGTGAGAGATACTGGATCTAATTCAGCATCTGCTTTCAATGGTTTGATACCCTCCCGTCCCGAGCTAACTTGAGAGCTGGGATACTCTGGTTGAATCGCTTCGCTCCGTCGGTGCTCTCAAGAAGTCGCTAGAATGACACTGACTCTTCTTGCATCGAAAAAGAGTGAAAAGATCTACCCTCAAGAACTTGTGCTACTCATGTTCTTTGCTGCTTTCTTACTTAGATTCTTTAATAAAATGGAATCAAGCCCTGTATGATATTACTCATCGGGTCAGTATGCTTTTCTGCTCATCAAGCTAATCAGTAGCCTGCCTGACGAGGGCTAGGCTAATTTCCTTAACCAAAGCGCCAATCTCTTCTAAGCCCTTACCCTGCTAACTCTGTTAAATAAAGTAAACCTCTTTCATACTTTCATATAGGAGAAAGATGAATTTTCTCATCCCAAGGGAAAATGAATGGGAAGGGGGCGTCTTAGCTACCCTTCAGGCTAATTATAAGAATAGGATGACTTACCTTTACTGTAAGGCTTTTTGGAAGCCTGCTCCGAGTAAACTCGCGATTCTTTCTTTTAGGCGGACAATTCTCTATATCGACTATCTCGAGGAGGGACTTCATACTACCACAGCCTCAGCCGCTGCAGCAGTATCCTCATCAGATACAGATTCAGATACTACTCTTTGCGACATATGTTTAACTAGCCTTCGGGTGGAAAAAGATTAGCAGTTAAAGGAGCCGCATCCAAAGCAATGAAATTGTGTTGCGGAAATGAGTATACTCTTGTGGTAAATTTACTGGTATTCAATCAATTAGGTAACTCTTAGCAAGTGCTACGAGTGCTTCGTACTATATAGAAGTATGGGAATTTTTCCTCTTCTTTATATCACATCACCATTTTTTTTTACGATTCTGCTAATCCTTATGCTCTAACTAGTCTTAATATTCTACAAATTACAGGAAGAAAAGAAACCTAAGAAATAACTTCAAAAGAAAGGGAAATAATAGGGTTTTTTTTATCCTTACACTATTTGATCAAGGAGAAGGGATTGGATTTGGCACGCTGAAACCCTAAGTCCCCAGTTACCTTTCTTATGATAAAAGAGATTGTTGAGTCCAATTGTGGGTGGAGAAGGCGTCTATGCTTGAAACTGATCCTTAAGATTGGAATCGTTTAGCGTCTATCTATTCCGTGTATTCTTGTGAGGAGAAGCCCCCTTTCCCTGCTTTCTAGATCTTTATGACGAATAGGTTTGATGATTCCGTTGTCTCTCTTTCCTAGGCCTGTTCCAGGTGTGTACCCGGATCTAAGCTCCGAAACCTGCTTTTCTTAAGCCCGACGCATTACTTGAATGGAAGGCACTTTCAATAGTAAGCTTATTCTATGTCCTCCTTCGCTTGACCTATTTGAATTGAACTAGAGCTTTCTTTCTTGATTGACAGACCGGATTTATTCCTATTGAGACCCTTGACGACCTACCAGATGATCATCCTAGAGTTCCCTCTAAAAAAGTTTTGTCAAAAGACATAGACCGTGGCGTGGCATTAGTTCTAGCTCTCATTTCTTTTTATAGCTAACTGCCCAGACAAAGAAGGTCAGAGAAGGCTCAGGTATGATTAAGTCTCAATCGATTCTCACTACCGAATCGATTTCTCCCAAGGCTAAAGAAAGCACTGAGCCTGCTCCGAAAATGCTGTGAGAAAGAGGATCAGTTGGTTTAGGAAAACTAGAACTTTTGGTTCATGAAGGCCCCTCCGCATCAAGATAGTCAATCGATAGAGGTGTTGGGGTCTTCTTCCTCAAACAAATAGGTTCTCGGTGAAATGACTCTCATTGGTTGGAAGTACCAAAGACTCCCTAGCTTCCTGAAAACATAAGAGCATCTTCTCCTTCAATTGCGCTAACAGCTCAAATAGCAACGATGGTAATGACGATAGCTTTACAGGAATTGCTTTCTTTAGGGATTCTATTTGAAAACAGTATAATGCCACATCTTACTCAACAGCTTCTTCTTCCTTTTCTTCTTCATGTGCAAAAGCCCTTCCACTATATGCAAGCACTTTTCTTGCTGTATAAAGTATAAAGTCTCGCAAGTAAGGCAGCAAGAAGAAGAGGAGGCTCGGCCATTAACAGTTGCGTTAGAATTGCCTCTCCATCCGCCTAAAAGAAAGAATCTCACCCTTCCGCTGTCCCTACTATTCGACATTTCCCGGAGGAGTCAATCAGTGAGGGAGGGAAGATTCAAGACTGAACAGCCTTCCAACTCCATTCTCTATCCTCCAAATCAATCGCTAATGTATAACCTTTTAAAAGCTTTCATTGGAACTTCCCCTTTCCCGATCAATAGGCTGTTAGGGCTTTAGCCCAAGAACCCGATGCCCATTCAATAGAAGAAGTTGTTCGACCTTCGGAACCTGGTTATGAGATTCGTTGTTCGATCTTGAAGCAAGCATTTATCGCCGGAGGAATAGTCGTTATTTCACCATTTGAATAACCTTGAAAAAAAGCCTTCCTCAGCAGAGAACAGAGAGGTACTACCTACTTTCTTCCATTTTCCTTTTCTGACTGCTGTCTTAAACCTTTCTACTTTAACACAGGCACCTAATACATCAGGGACAGAAGTTTGACCGAATCTTGCAGCACCCCAACCACCTTTGGAGGAAAGCCAGATGGGACCAATCGAGGAAGCAGATCCAATTCCAACAACTGAACCAATTTTGGTTCAAGTTCCAAGGGCTGAGCACCAAGAAGAAATAGAGCATCAACCCGAGGAAATGAATCCTAACCGGGATGGGATAGAAGGACCTCTGATTGCAGAGCCGGAAGCCAACCATGGGGAATCCGTGACACCGAGCAATGATGCTCAAATCGCTCCGCTGCAACGACTCTCATTTCAGATGAGCATTCTTCTCAAGTTGGCGAAGGTGTCCGATCTACCAGCTCTACTCCAACCAATCCGGAGACTACAAGACCTTCACCTCAATCTCCACCGGTTCCCACTGAAAGCAAAGCATTACCTAAGGTATATCATTTCTCTCTCAAAACTCCTTCCAGTTTGCCATAAACCTTCTTGGCTAACTGTTGACATCATCTTCAATCTCAGACTATTGGGATTGGAGCAAGAGTGGAATGGAAGAAAGAAGTCCTTATCTTCTCCACCAACCGCTCCTCCCGACATGAAGGAATGCCCGAGAATCGGGGGCTGGTATGTCCTTTCAGTTCTGATCTGGGGAACGCCGATCAAAGAAAGCACTCCTCTACTTACTGCTATTGATTAATCCGCTGGGATTGGAATCGGAGATCTAGACTCAGGGAGTAAATTAGTTCTACGACTTGCATGTGTTAAGCATCTTCTAAAATAGATCTCAAGCTTGGACAGTTGGGCAAGCCGAACCCTGTACAGTAGAAGTTTCAGCTATTATTGATCCAGTTGCCACCTCTTCACCATGTTTGGAACCGGTTCTTTCGAAGCAGATAAGGGCATTGATGGATCGTCTCACTTGCCTGCGAACATAGCGAAAAACTATTCCAATTGAGCTGACGGTTCAGCTACGTGAAATAAAGCTTGAGCCCTACCTAAAAAAATTCCCTTGCGCCTAGGTCTGGGATCGAGCCCTTCTATGGCAAATTAGGTATTAAGTCATAGATGCGCCTTTCGACTGGCATTCAGTCCTCCAACACCAACTGCTGAAATAGCAGCGCTTATACCCCCAACTGATTCAATGTCACTTGGGATCGGATCCTTCCTAAATTTCCCCTCCGAAATCGATGATTCTTGGCTACTTGATTAGGCATTTCCATCTCTCAAACTAGAAAGAAAGCGCTTTAGCTTAGGGCTGATCTTCAAAGCTAAGTTCAAAGCTCCTTACTTCTTTTTTTTATACCGCAAGTGACGAACTATAGCCATTCGCGGTCACCGCTGTCCTACTTGACTTTTTTATTAAACCTCACCCGGAAAGCGAACCCAAGGCAAATCTCGCCCCATCAAGCATTTTCACTCGAGCGGAAACTGCTGACCAAGAGACAAGAGCTACCTCACCAGACTCCATAGCTCCTAAGGCTTCTAGAGAGTCTTACTAATGGCATACTTTTTCAGTCGAATGCTCCTGCCTGGGCAGAAGATGACATAGACTATGCCTTTTCTTCAAAAGAGCCATCACAGCTTATGAAAGAGCGGCTTGGAAATGGCTAATTAGTTTAAGGTACTGACCAACTGAGATGGAGAGAGCCCTTTTTCAGTGTTGTCGGAATAGGACCTTTTGGTGGTTTAAAGGGCATTACATTAGGACTTTAGTAAAGAGAGTACGACTTTGGTTCCAGAGATAGCGATTCGGCTTAGTTAAAATAGAACTAAAGAGAACGGGAAAAACTTATCCCAATCCTCGCTCTGGACCAAGGTGCGTAGCCTTTTAACATTCTCTTTTTTCTCTTTCTCTCTTTTCTGGCTTAGCCTACCCAGGGAAAAGGCTCCTTCTTATTGATAGCACCGGTGAGAAAGACCCCTAATGGGCAAACTTAACGAATATCCCAGGAATGAGGAATGAAATAACTTCTGCTATCTACTCACTCTTGCCACTGAGAGGGGATGAGTGAATACCTGGAAGAGAAAGTTATCTTATTCCCGGGATCAGGGCATCAACTGCTTCATTGAATTAAGAAGTTCATACCCGATAGCAGTAGCCAATGTCGGAAGAGGAGCCGTTGGTGCTTTAGTTCCGCAGCTCTTGCCTGAGACGGAAAGTTGGCAAAGGCTTCAGACGCGGTCTCCGGTCTCCCTTTTTGGGCACGCGCCAATCGGTCTTAAAGCCTCGATGTCCGCTAAACTAAAGAAGATAGAGATCGAGAGATGTGGCACTCTTCATAATGATTTAGAAAGACAAGCAATAGCTGTTTTAAAAGGCAAAGGTTGACTTTAATTAGCAGGCTCAAGGTCAATTTCTTTTTGAGTTCCCGGCCCAAGTCAAGGCGATGCAATACTCGGGCGATAAGGAAGAAGCAGTCCCAGGCCTTAGGTCCAGACCAGATCTGAGAACTTTCGAGATGTGAATCATAGCCTAGTCTAGTTTCGTACCCAGCAGCTAAAAGTGATGTCATATTAGACTTTCTAGAGAATCACCCATCAGCCTTCGGATCTGAGTTAGAATTGGCTAGGGGGCATGAGCGGTAGTCAGCTGTCCTCGTTCTCCTCTTTCCTTCGAAGGGATCTTGCTCGCTTTTCTCTATCTAAAGGGCTAGTCCTGGTTCTGTTAAGGGCCTAGTTCTGGACTTGCTCGACCAAGTCTTAAAGGTTGGAAGTAGATTGTGAATGCTGGAGTTGGCGCTCAATGGAGCTCTTTCTCGCCCTCTCTATAAGAGAGATGGGATCACCTAAGTCTCGTTATGGATTGATGGCTAAAGGAGCGTCTACCCTTCTTTCTATGCTCATTTGGTAGAAGAAGTCAGAATAGAAGAATTGAAGGGCTCGTTCTTCCTGGCTTCCAGGCTCCTGCCTTTCCACGAGCAAGTTGACTTAGTCTAGTCGACCAGCAGTAGAGGAAGGGAAGGCTTGACACTACGAATGGGGTAGTTTACTAAGTCAAGAGGTGACTAGCGCTGTTAGCAAGTGAATCATAAGCAGTAGCAATAGGACCAAGGGCGCGCTTTAACTCAAGGGTACACTTTTCTCCTTGGTCCTTATGATTTGTATTAGAACGGCCTAGACCATGGGAGCTTGGGGATGTCATTTAGGGGGGGCTGGTAAGAGGAGGCTATTGGCAATCGCTAACTATCTTAATCAGAGCTTATTAAGACCCCTGTATTTGACCATCTATCTTTGTAAAAGCTATCAGACGGAAAGAGAGCAATAGACTCCCCTGCTTCACCTGAACCCTCTATTCATTCAACAGAAGCCAGGGGCTGATTGAACGTAATGGGTTGTCTCATGCGATTGGAAGAGCACGAGAAGGACAAGCTACTGACTTGAGACTTCCTGTTCTATTGGAAGAGAGATGAGATTCCTTCTTTAATTGAATCGGGGAAGCACTTCCCTTTTCCAGCCTGAGAGTTCTGTACTTTCTGCCTTCAAGCCCTGTTTCATTTAAGCTTCCACGCATGTAAGGGCACGGAAGAAGAGCATTAGGTAAGGAAGGACAGGAAAGAGGGAAAGCCTTCTTCTCAATGAGCTGTATCCATTATACAATCACCGGGCTTTGCCAAAGACAGTCCCATTCAAGGGGTGTGTAGCAAAGCATCCACCGAGACTAGATTGGAAGATAGTCATGTGCTCTATGAAAGCAATCGAACATCATGTGTTAAGCATATGAGATGGCTAGCCGGGCAGTTCCATCATAGTTCGTGACAGGGTGGAAAGGATATATGATCTTACTTTACGATTGAGGTCTTCTTTCTCCTCTTCTTCACCGGGAACCCCTATTTCATCAACCAGACGGACAATGGGAAGCGTCTGAGCTCTACTCTACTAGACTATATTGGGCGAGCACGGGAAGTGGTCACACCTGCCAGCTGACCTTCATAGTAGACTCTTTCTTTATTTGAACTTCAGGGAGGAATGAAATGCTACCAATCTAAGAGGGCCTTGTTGGAAGAAAGGGATAAGGTTTGCATCGTCGCTAGCGAATTCCGTCCAGTAATGGAAGTCAAGAGGTGATAACGCTAGCTTCAAGACTGCAACGAAGATCTGGTCATAGCCAAGCCATTGTCACTTAGCGCATCCGAAACTCACGTCCATAGAGATGGCTTCTCTCGGCTATCTAAATTGGACTGAAAAGAGAAGATCGGAGGAACCTGTCTTTCTGGTCCGGAAGGGCCTGGTCTTTGATCACTCTTCCATTTCCTGGGCTTCTCTCGGCTATCAAAGTGAGTTGGCATTCTTAAGCCAAGCCTGAGAATGCCAGTGAGGTTCCAACTCCGCATGTCCTTACACGAGACGCTGATAGGCCTGTGAAAGCCTTTCGTCCACAGCATCTAACTGAGCTAACCCGCCTTAGTCTCCCAGATCCACTCATTGACTTAAGTACCTAGGAAAGCATATTACGTACTTGAACCTAACAAGCAAGGGAAATCCAGCAAACAAGGGATAGGGATAAGGCAATTCCAGTAAGTGGTCGCAAGCGAATGACCTAGGAAGAAGCCCGTTTACTAAGAAGTTCACATGCCCTGCAACGGATCTCAAACAAAGCGTGGCTGACAACACCAAAAAAGCTGGCACCGAAATCTCGCTATTGTTTTTTATTACAGGTGTTATGAATTCGATTTGACGGTTCTCAAAAGCTTAAAGTCTGAATCCTCATTTTTGCTAGGGCCACGCGGACTCTCTTTTCCCTTCAGTTCAGCCCCTTTTCATTCGGTTGCCCTCTTTCAGTCCTTCTGGAAAAGATTCGTTACCCGATTGTGACTTGCTTCTCAACAAGCTACTAATTTGAATGGACGCTTCCTAACCACCACACCGGTATCTAGATTAAGTCACGAAGGCTACAACTGGGACTCAAAAGAGAATCTCTCAGGCCTGTCCGCCACAACCGGAAAAGAGACCTGCTGTAGCAAGATAGATAAAGTAGTTCATTCGGGTGAGAAGTGAGAGTTGCCGCAGCTGGGGTAATATCCTTAGTCAGTAAGGATACCAATCTCAGGAAGATAGCCAGACTCGGTTGTGAAAGAAGGGTGGAGTAAGCACTTTTCTTGTTACAGTATCCTTTGTTAACGTAGACGCTGTTGGGACTGATTCCTTGACTGTTGTTTTCTCTTTGAAGGACAACTTCCCTTGTTTGTTAATGTACGAGCAGGAGACTAGAAGAAAGATGCCTACAATCAGATGCTAAAAAATCTATATCATATAGTATGAAAGGGATCCCCAATTCCCATATTAGCGAAATCTGACTCAATAGGAATCCTCTATCTATGGCTTGTCTTTTTATTGGACTGATAGAGCTCGCTCTAATCTTTATTCTAAAGACTTACATACTTCATTCATTCTTAATTGAATGTACGGATGCACAGAATCCACAGCTATTGAATCCGTTAATCCGCATTAGCGCAAATCCGATCTTTTCGGGAAGGAGTAAGCGCAGCTATTCAATCCGCATCTGGCTTGACTGCTGGAAAAGCTTGACCCTCTTCTTTTCTTGTTTACTCCGGAAATTGGAACAAGGATCATTTGGGCAAGATTAGGTCTCCTTTTCCTGCTCAAACGTTCGAGTTAGCCGCTTTCCGACACCTGGTCGAGTTTGTGAACTCTAGAGGTGAACAATGGAATCAGGGTACTCTTTGGCCTGAAAGGACAAGGTTTGCCTTTGATCCCAAGAAGAAGCTTTTCTCCGGCATTGACCTTGATTATTTGGAAGGTCATGTCGGTCCGTAGGGTGGGGAAGGCAACAGGTAATACGCTAATCTAGTACATCAAGCCCTATACTTGTACAGGGCTAGAGACTAGAGGCTCCCCAGGTAATCAATCTATGTTAAACCTCCGGAGAAGAACTAAGACTGGCATTGGCTGAAATGGAGCTTGCCCCAGGTACGAAATGCCTGCAAGGGAAGGACATCGGTCTGTCCCCGACTCCTCTGAGACTTAGACGGATAGACTCGTTAGACACGCTATTAATGGTATAAAGAAAAGGTGGGCCCCTGTTAGCTCGCCTGCGCCCAGTACTCTTTCACTTTATGGCTAGCCTTAGAAGGAGCTTTTGAGCTAAAATCCTTATTTGACTAAGCTTGATCACTGGCTTGAAAACATTAGCTTGATTGAACTGCTTTTGACGTACTTGCAGGATATAGTGAAACTGCCCCTCCTCCTGCTTCTATCGCTTCTATCAAAGCTGCTCTATTTGAATCCCCTTTCAAGTAAGTGGGAAGCCTTCGTTAGTGCTTATGACTGACCTGGCACGGGCTGGCAGAGAGCTAACAATGGATGTAAGAGAAATGCAAAGAGATGGAATGGAAAGGCTGACCACTATAGAATGGAACTCCGCGTGCTTTAAGACTCAAACTCTATGGCTAGCAGAAAAGAGGTAAGGAGACTGCCCTCTTAAGAGTTCGCTGGCTTCTTTTCTTTCTTCTTCCTGCGGGAGATAAAAGAGCTTTTCCAATTGGAACACTTGAAATAGTGCTTCCCTTCCTCCGCCCGGATTGACTTTGCCCACTGAAAGGGATTCAAAGTCAAAGGCTGGAAAACTGGAATTGGATGATATGCCAAAATAACACAGGAGGAAATATTCTAGTGAAAGCGAAGCACTAACCTATGCGTCTACATCTCAAAGGCTGTAAGACTGCTTGAAGGGCTTGAAAAAAAGTCCAATTCAACAGGTTGAGCAAAGGACTGCAACTCAATGGCTGGAAACTAGGAATGATCATATGAGAGTCTTACCCTTACTGGCACTACTCCTCCCAAAAGGGGACTAGGCGGGCTATAAGGTACATAACTAGAAGATAGAGGCAGGCTGGCAGGAAACTGAACTTCCTTAATCCCGGCTTCGCTAAAAGCACCTCACGGTCCTATGCCTCGAAGCTTCCTTTCTTAACCGGACGAATAGGAGAGTCAGAAGGGCTTGGCTGATGGACTCGTTAGAGTTTTTGGACGAAAGAGTGAAAATCAATCGAATCAAAGACTTGTTGCCTAGGAGTTTCAAGCTTAGCTCGTCTTTCCTGCTATGATTCCAAACATAGTAACTATTTAAGTTAAGCTCTTTCATTCCGTTAAATAGTTTCTGCCGCTGCAGGTCCTTTCTTTATTCATGCTAAATCGAAACCGATTTTCAAGTCTTCTTAGTCTGCATCCATTCCTTCATCCCTTGAGTACGAAGGGATAGCTATTCAAAGCAAAGAGAAAGTGGTGAGAAGATCGGGATTTTATGCTTTCTTAGCCTAGTCTGTTAACGGAGGAGAAAGGTCAATCTCGCCCTTCGGGCAACCAACCGCACATCCAATTCCGATCAACAACTTTGAGGTATGGCTGAGTGGCTTAAGGCATTGGTTTGCTAAATCGACATACAAGAAGATTGTATCATGGGTTCGAATCCCATTTCCTCCGGCACGGAAGTGGAACGGGCGGGCGAAATTACGTGAGAGAAAGAACCTCTTGGTGTGTGTTGGTGGAGTCCCCGGAGGACAGAAAAGCACTACTTAGTGAGCGGAGAGCCCGTTGCGCGTTGTTTTGACCGGCCTATCTTCTTTTTATAAGCAAGCTCCCTCCGGCAGTCCCTGGGCGGCTCTCGGTTCTGGAGCATGTTGGGAGAGGAGATTAGGCGGCAGTTGAAAGAGCTGCTCGAAAGCTTGACGAACGAAAAAAGCCCTTTCTTTTAAGTTATTAGTAAAGGGCTTTTCCCTTACTAGTCAAGTGGTAAGTAGGGCGCTATTCGATGAAGAAAACATACTTTAGGAAAGTGGTTCAGGTAGCTCAGCCGGTTAGAGCAAAGGACTGAAAATCCTTGTGTCAGTGGTTCGAATCCACTTCTAAGCGGGCTTTGGGTCCAAAGGACAGGTAGCCGGGAGCGAGCCGGATTTTTTTGAATTCAAAAAAAAGAGGAAGCAAAAAAATGTGAGCGCTCCTGCACTATACGGCTTTTTGGCCTCGCCCTATCTTTCTTGCTGGAGGCAGATTTTCTAAAAAAAGCGGTTGATTACTCGGATTGGTTCTCGCGTCCCTATGCCCAAAAGGATGGGCGAGTTCGGTTCGAGTCTTCATCGATCGGGTGGATCTATATGCTGAGGGGGGTGAGACGAGGTGTAGCGCAGTCTGGTCAGCGCATCTGTTTTGGGTACAGAGGGCCATAGGTTCGAATCCTGTCACCTTGATGTGAAGGGCTGAAGTGAAGTGCACAGCCTAAAGAGCACCCATCCACCCGTAAACTTTCGCTCTTTTAGAAAGAGAAAAAAATAGACCGCCCTTGATCTGGGCGGGATCTAAAGCAGCATTTCTTCCAAATGTTTCAGGGGCAAGCCTTAGGTTCAATTCTTTCTTGCCTATAGTCATCTTTCTTCTTAGGAGTGAAACTGCATTTCAGTAGTATCTAAT